>JADDOH010008675.1:0-42607 GCA_016648135.1 Agrypnia vestita | reverse complement strand
AAAAAAACATTTTAGAGTACATTAAAAAGATTTAAAAATATAGGAATACGAACAAACTGATATCAAAAAACATCCAAATCCAAATTATCGAAAATTAAAATATCGGAATTTATAGATTTTTTAAAATATTTTCGTGGAATCCGTGTATTCAAAACAGCCAACGTAATTGCAGTCAACGAATTTTTGTGCTGGTCATACCACAGAATGACGCTTTATGACATTGACAGTAAGTATACTTTTACGCTTTTCTTTTTATTGTTTTTGCATTAATCTTGCTTCAATAAACGTTCAAAACATTTATTTATTAAACATTTATTACGCTTTATATTTTATTTAAACTGCAAAGTGAACTCAACCTTAGATTAACGTCATAACGTCTCTCATATAACCTCAAAAGACTCACAGCGCGTGGCGCGAATGTCATTTTACGTGTCATTTTCTCCGTATTTATACAAAAATATTATTATTTTTCAGAATTCCGATGGAAGACTCAACATCACAAACCGGCAATTTGATAATGCGATTCGAGTTCACAATATGAAAGAAGAAATGCCAGACGTAGACTGTCAAACATAACAGAAGAGGAATGTGAAAGAAGGAATGCTGACCAGCGGGAACGTAAAAATGCTAGGCAAAGAATGTATGCTGAAGGAAGAAATGCGAAATCTTATTTTAAATGTGCAGTACAACTGTGCTAATGCATTTGCATCTTTCGGAGTGCAAATAAGTGACATACCAGGTGTAGGCCCGTATTGTTTAAAAATTTCAGGTGAAGTATATCATAGAACGTCTAGAAGTTGGCAGAGTGATGGAGAGGTGCCGGCATATGCGCAACTATATGTTTACGATGCGGATGAAGCAGTCAGGGTACGTATGAGCCATCCGTCTAACCTTAGATGTCAACAAAATATAATGGAAACTATTGATAATGTCATCCGTCGTGTAAGTCCATATGCTCTCCAATACAAAAGGTTGAAAGAAGCGGTTGAGGAAGAAGAATCTATAGTTGCAGAGCACGGGGGCCAGATGCGGAATATTCAACTACTCTTTACGCGTTCTTCGTTAGATGACCAAAGAAGGTATAATGCTCCATTTAATAATAATGAAGTCGCCATTGTGTATGTAGCAAATTACGAAGGTAGGTTACCGCCAAACGTAGATTTTGCTGTTCACCCTAAGAATGTAGGAGGTCTCCAGCGTATTAATATGTTATCAAAACATTTAGATCCGATGGTTTTTCCATTGTTATTTCCATCAGGTGAATTTGGTTTGACTCTACAGCCTTAAATAATACAACATTAACTGCATGGTTTAAACTTAACCAACAAGATAATGAGGCATGTAATATTAAGTATCAGGATTTAACTAATTTCTATGTTTTTTCTAGCAATAAGCAGTGGAAGAAGAGGCAATGTGGCGGGGACAAGATTATTGGTCACATGTCCCCCGTTTCTCCTAGAAATATAGAAGTATACCATTTAAGACTTATTCTTTTACAAGTGACTGGGGCTACGTCCTTTGAATCTTTGCAGACTATTAATGGTTGTCTTACTTCCTACATTTCGTGATGCAGTACGAGAATTAGGACTCATCGATGATATTGGAGAATGGCAGCGTTGCATGGCTGAAGCTTCAACGTATATGATGCCCAAAGCTCTTCGTGACCTATTTGTCTTATTAATGATTCATTGCCTCCCACCAGATCCGTTGCAGCTGTGGAACGATTTCAAAGATTTGATGTCAGAAGACTTTAGTCGTCAAGGTGCTACTGCAGACATTGCACAAAATTGTTCCCTTTTGTATATTCAAAAGGCATTAATAAATGAAAATTCTTCATGCACATCACAGGGTTTGCCGGGACCAGATTACAGCAATACTTATAATGAAGTGGTTGATATTAATTTAGCATTAGAAAGTTCTTTAGGGTTAGAGATGGCTGGAAAACTCAATCGAGAACATTGTGCTTTCGACAGTATATTAAGTAAAAAATTTCAGATGTACCTGAAACAAAAAATGTTTCTTTATTGACGGTCCTGGTGGCACAGGTAAAACGTTCCTTTATAAGACTATTATATATACTTGAAGAGGAAGATCTAAGAAAGTTTTATCTGTTTCTTGGACAGGAATATCAGCAATTTTATTACCAGGTGGACGTACATGTCACATGGCTTTTAATTTACTTCTTGATTTATAGAATAACACAACATGCAGAGTGACATCCAAGAACCGTGCAATTATCAGTGCAGCTGATGTATCATCTGGGATGAAGCGCCGATGGCGCCAGTTATAGCTTTAGATATAATTGAACGTACTCTGCGCGATATAATGGGTAATAATGATATTTTTGGCAATAAAGTAATCATTTTGGGCGGCGACTAGACAAATTCTTCCAGTTTCTCGAAGGGCTTCTCGCGGTCAGTTAGTAGCGACATCTATTAAAAACAGCCAACATTGGAAAATTTTTACTATTTTCAATTTGAAAACTAATGTCCGCACTTTAGAAGGTGAAAATTCATTTACACAGTGGCTTTTAGATTTAGGCGATGGAAAGCTGCCTCCTGTGGAAGGAAAGTATGCGTCATCAGTGCTTATTCCAAATGAAAGTGTAAGTCAAAATGTTGTTCACAGCATATATAATGAAGTACATTCTATAGCGGATGTTCCCCTAATGAGTAAACGAGCGATACTGTGTCCAAAGAATGAACATGCTCGATTGGTTAACGAAGATGTACTAGGGCGTTTAGAAGGTCCAATCTTTACATTTTATTATGTGGATAGTATTAAAGATGATGGTCGTGAAATGGACTACAAAATGATATATTTTTAAAATACATTCATTATCAATAATCATTAAACTAAAATGCTATGTAATTTATTAATAAATAAGACGCTGTAATTTTATCGATAAAAATAAATACAAAGAAGAATTCGACAGCTGTTTCATTTTTTGTATGTCACTGACAGCTACCATATACAGTAAAACCTGATTTTTTCACTGAAATTTTGTCTGTCACTGACAGCTACCATAGACACTAAAACCTGATTTTTTTCTCCTCAATGTTGATGAATTCATTATTTTTAAACCAGCCAAACTTAAAAACTCAGAGTTGACAGCATCACAATATTATACAATAACTGTCAAGAAACAAAAAAAGAAATATTGCTTACTTCAAAATACGGCCAATTATCAAATTCTATTAACTTTGTAACAGTAAGGAAATCAATTGTGTTTGTTGCAGAGCAAACACAATTGGCCGCGGGACGACCGTTATTGGCCGCGAAGCGGCCACAATAGCAAAAATGGAAATTTTCCAGATACAATTGGCCGCGAAGCGGCTGACGTAGACATAGGTAAACAATTGTGTTTGCTGCACAGCAAACACAATTGGCCGCGCAGCGGCCATGGCTGGCCGCGGAGCGGCCGTCATTGGCCGCGAAGCGGCCACAATAGCCGCCCGCAGGGCCTAGCAGTAAGCAATCGGCGAAGCCGATTGCTTTCCTGCTAGTCTATCTAATTTGCTTGGGGTTTCAACCTAAACTAATCCTTTTAAAATTGTGTTCAAAATGCCGAAAGGAAATTGTAAATTAACGAATGAACTACAGAAAGACTATCCATTTACATTTATAAAAAAAACTTGATGGTGAGAATAGCAAAGTGAAATGTTAGCATACAGCCAGGGAACGACAAAATGAAATGAAATTCTGAGAAACATTGCAATGTATAATTAGATTTGATCGTACATTTAATAATAATACAGGGCCACTTTTACACAAAAAAGAAATAGGTTTGCGACTTAACAATCTGGAAGCATTAGAAATTAATAAAGCTATCAATAATAATAGCCAAATAAAAATTAAACAAATAGATTTTCTTTTCCTATATAAATAAATGTCTGTACTTCCATTGCAGTGTGAGAGGATTTTTTGTTCAGAATTTTTTACCCTTACGAATTCATGTAATGAAATAAAACACTTAGGTATGATGTTTATTATAAAAATTATTTTGCAAAAGTTTTTTGATAAAAGTTTTTTTTTGATTTTTTGATGCAGTTATAGAACTGACTGTAGAATAATTAGAATAGTATCGCAGACTCTAAGGAATCGTAAAAAAAATACATTGCAATGTTTCTCAGAATTTCATTTCATTTTGTTTTTTGTCATTCTATTTGCTATCATAATGTTAAGTGTAAAGAACATCATGCAAAGTGTGCGAAACACAAGGTTAGTGTAACGGCTGCCGTAAGCTATTCATCTATTCAAACATTTAAAAAAAATTATTCTATTCAAGATGATATAGTTACTGCGGCTAAAGAAGCCGCATTTGCCTTTCACACAGCAAGCGATGCGTGACATGAGCTTAAAAACTTGAACTGTATGTCCAAATTGATCCCAAAATTCTTTAAACCAAAAAACCAAACCTGTCCCGGTTTAGAGCTTCATAATTATTATGGTAAGCCTATTTATACACAAAATATTTTATATAGATACGCTTAGGCTGGCGCCACACTGCGCGGATCCTCCGTCGCGGAATGCCGCTACATTTCTTTCCATGCAATATGTGCTTATCAAATACACTATGTGGATGATTGGTCTTTCAATTTGCTTTGCCGATTTGACGCGACGGAAAAGATGACGCGGAAGTGTGGCGCCGGCTTTAAACTGATTTATTTCACGTTCGTAAGGAGTTAATTAGAATATACGTCGACAATTTGGAATACTTATTGAACAACATACCAGCCATACGCACACCCGTGAAATATCACGGACATTTTGAATTTTGAGGCTGAAAATTCATTCAGTTCATAAAAATAGAAGACGATTTATTTTTTAAACTGACTTTATTCGCTTAAAACTTAAACTAATCATAATAAAATAAAATAATAATATAAAAATGTCAAGACCGTCTAATTTAGACCCTTGTGTGTTGCTCGAGCCGCGCGCTGATTGCGTGTCACACCAATTATCTAAAGTTTCAATTCAAGCAAGTTACGGATTTTACGGACCGACAAACCTTTACCTATTTATTTATTCATTTTCAACTGCTGCAGGAGACATTCAAATTCATCCAACATACGAATGGAACAACAACTGTTCTTAGGTTTTTCACGGCCACTCAGAATCTTCTGGTTTGTGTCTTCTGGGGTATTTTACGACCTTTCCGGCCGACGTTTCGGATACCGTTGCAGGGTCCACCATCGGGGCTGATGTATACAACACATCAGCCCTGATGGTGGACCTGAATATGACAAACCAGAAGGAACATCAACTGTTCATGTATGATTTCTGTCTTACAATATGCGTGAAAGGATGCGCAAAATACTGTGAGACTGCTAACAGACCGAGACCCGGGTGTGTAGGTACATGAACTACGAAAGCTAAGAGTGTCTCCAAATATCCTCGTGGAAGCACAATCCGTCTATCAAATCCTCATCCCTGAACGCGGGCCGTAAATACTAGTGATGGGTCCGCTCTGTACTCACTACTACAATGTAGTACTACACTACATTGAAGCGCACACTTCGCACATTTTGATGTGTAGTGCACACTACAAACTACAAACACCAAAGTTATTGAAAGTATAAACTTCAAATAGTACACTTCATTTCAAAGCGAACACTACAAAGTACATACACTTCAAAGTTATCGAAAGTATGAGAAACATACTTTAAATAGAGCATTTTTTACGTGAAATTTTTGGGAAGTTGATGTAGCTAAACGGAGAAATCTTCGGAAACTGTAACAACCCCCCCCCCCCATGGTTTGAAAATTTTTTGGAATCGAACGAAGAAATCTGTCTGGCGACGTTTTTTTTTTTTAGGTCGCCAAGTGTTACTTTGGAGAAAATATCGTCATTTAATACTTCATTCGTTTCATTTAAAAATTTACTTCACTATTACTTCATTTCATTACTTCACTTCATTATTATTACAATTACTTCATTTCATTACTTCACTTCATTAATACTACAATTACTTCATTTCATTACTTCACTTCATTAATACTACAATTACTTCATTACTTCACTTCATTTACTTCACTTCATTTCGTAGTACTACAATTGCTTCACTTCAAGTAGTTTTTACTACAATTGTAGTGTACACTTTGTAGTCTTCAAACTGGTGAACGTGTGTGTGTTGTAGTCTTCATTTTGAAATGAAGTTTTTCCCTTCGCTAGTAAATACGTTCGTCGCGATTTTTCCAGGTAGTCATGCGCTGCGAGGACTTCCTGACCGACTGCAACTTTAAGGCGGACAGCGAAGATTGTTGCGAAATATTTCTACCCATGATCACCGAGGTCGGCTTCTGCTACGCCTTCAATTCTCGCCACGTGGAAAAAACTTGGCCGTGGTAAGTTAAAGAAAGGAGTTAATTTAATTTTATACTTATGTAATTTTTATTTCTCTTTAGATCTTTTAGATTTAAGACTTAAAATAATAGTGGTCCAAGTTTAAAAAATTATGTAGGTATGTATAATGTATAAAATATAATATAATAATATATATTATGTATAATATATCGAAAATAATTTTGCACGAATAAGTGAATATGTTTAACATTAATAACGAATGTTTGTTTATTATTATAAAAAATATTTTGTTTAAATTTTTAATCACTCTAATAAATAAAAATTGAATTTTCAGTCGGGCCATTATTCATGATAGGTAGTGATATGTAGGTGTATTATTTTTACAATGTATCAAAATATTCATTTTATTTACATGTTTTTTTTAAATATTTTAATATGCTTACATAATTTAAAAAAATCCTTGATAGGCTTGTCATTTTTAAAATCGGTCTGTAGGCAATTATAGTTTTTATAATATTTTTGTTAATGGAATTACAGGTCGAATTTTTGGTCGTGACACTTCAAGGATGTGTTGTGCACCGATACACGTCAATACTAAGCGTCAACTGATTTTAAGTAGGTACGTTGTTGCATTGTTGTCTAGCGTGAAGCAGTCATATAGCTTTCTCTCTCTCTCGCATAGAAATAGATAATGCACACATTGACGAATATACAATACATTCTTGAAGTGCCATGACCTAAAAATCGATGCAAACGTACCGTATTTACCAGGCGCTTGCAGTGAATACACTAAAGCATGACCTTACGCAGACATAATTTTTGGAAAAAATCGTCGAAATAAAATATTTATGTGACAGAATATTATGATATATATAAACATCTGAATAATCTGGGACTTAGTTAGAAGTACCTAAATCAGAATAATCTGGGACTAGCTAGAAGTACCTAAATCAGATTTTGATCAAAATGGGTTAGGCATCAGAAAATACTTTTAGGAGTAATCAATCTTCTTTTAGGAGGTTTGTTAATAAATATTTAATGTTACCTCTCTCCTGAACAATTAATTTTTTGAGATAGGCGCTTCTAGAAATAAGTAACACAGCTCTATGATAATACTTGTGATAGGAATATTACAAGATATATCCGTTAATTCGATTTTTTTTTAAGGGCCGGTCTTATAAACGTCCGTTAGTTAAATTTCAGACCAAATAAACTGAAATTTGATACAAACGTCACTTTTTTCGTCTTATAACAATCCGTTAATCAAATTTTAGTAAAATTTTACCGACGGCCGATACCGACAGTCGAACCACCAGTTTACCGTCCGTTAGTTGAAACTGACAGAAGTATGACAGATTGACGTATTATTTTTTAAGGTTAGGTCCGCTGTCAATTTGCGTTTAATGCTGTTTGTTTAATATGTACATATATACCGTGCTGACTGTTGCTACATTTTCAAGGAAAAATGTTTTCACATAATATTTTCACGATGTCGAGCTATTTATTATTGTATTCAAGTTCGTCGGATAAAGAACAAACTCGACGACAAAGAATGTTCAATATACGGGTGGATTATTTTAATATTTTAGATGACGCAGATTTTATCTACCGCTTTCGCTTGTCAAAAAGGTCTGCTCAAGAGCTTATATGAGCTTCTAGAAGATATTGGGAACAATGTAAAAACGCGCAAATCTGACATTATCACCAACTACAAAATTGCTTGTTGCCTCGAGATTCTATGCTCTAGGATCAATAGTATTAGCTGCTCAGACTAAGTTGGGGTTTTAAAGGCTATTACCAATGTAGTGTTGTGGGAAGTATCCCAAAAATCTGATGCGAGCGAGAAATTTTAGATAGAAAAGAGATATAATTCGCCTTTGACAGCTCTAAAATCATAGACAAGCGCAGTGCGATACTGCGATACTTACGGACGGTAAAAAAAGTTTTATAAGACGAGCATCGGTAACATTTATAAACGAACGGCCATCCGTTAGTATATTGTCGATTGACTAACGGAAATTTGGTCTTTCGTTTATAAGACCGCGTCACGCTTCAATGTTCTTACCGCATGGCCTTGACATGTAAATAAATTAATCATTCAATATGTACTTAAACCTAAAAAAGTTAAAATACAAAATTGTTGAATGTTTCATTCGAATGGTATGCTCATTATTTTTTTACTTTTGTAGGTTACAACGTAAACTGGATCCATATTTGGAGCAATACATACATGAAACTGATACTAAATGGTCTTTTATATTTGATTCGACCCACAAGAATACATTATTGAATGTAAGTGCCAATGCTTTATAATAGTTTATATTTATATTTAATTGTCAATGACGGCGAAGTGCTGAACGCCTCCCTTACTATTAGATTTATTATTTTGTATTTTGTACTCATAGGGCCGGTTGTATGATAAGTAGTTAAAGTAATAGTTAATTAAGAAAAAAGCTTCTGGTTCTTTTTTAATCATACATTGGGTAAATCATCCTCACTTTTTGTACGTAACTTATATCTTTTTATACGTTTTTTAAACATATCTAACGTTTGAGAAAACATTTGAATGTCCTGAACATTTAGAAATTCAAGGGTCGCTCTCCCTGCTTCTGTTCTGAATTCTCAAGGAACGTCTTATTCACTTGCTTTCAAAATATCCCCTTGTCCATGTGTAATAAATACGTATTTATGTATGTACTAGCTGTAACCCGTCAAAAATGACGGTACTTTCACATGTATTTATTTATTTATGAAAAAAAAAAAAAATACTGTAAAGAAGTTACGAACGTTACACGAGGTTACGACAGACGGACGGACGAACGGATAGACAGCGAAATTATTATAATTGGGATATTATATTTCTAAAGTCGTAAAAGATGTATCAAAATGTTAACAGATGTTTGATTAAATTTTCAAGCAACTTGTTTCAGTGTTTGTTTAATATAAATAATAACACCCCCAGGTGTACATCCACTCCACGGACGAGATGCCGGGGATGGACACGCACCCCCAGCACGTGTGGGACCGGCGGGTGGAGAAGATCTCCTTCTCGGTCAAGCAAACCTACACCACGCCCGACGCCAGGCAACTCTCCATCAAGTACGATACCCGACATAATATCAATAATCAAGTACGATACCCGACATAATATCAATAATCAAGTACGATACCCGACATAATATCAATAATCAAGTACGATACCCGACATAATATCAATAATCAAGTACGATACCCGACATAATATCAATAATCAAGTACGATACCCGACATAATATCAATAATCAAGTACGATACCCGACATAATATCAATAATCAAGTACGATACCCGACATAATATCAATAATCAAGTACGATACCCGACATAACCGGCCGTGTTCTGAACTAAGCAATATTGCAATTTCTGTATCTTGACAGTTACGTAGAACATTGTAATGCCGCCAATTTAGACGTTTTAAGTTTGATATGTTTGAGATTAATGAATTCAATCAATCAGAAAGCTCTAAAATGTAAACAAACGTTAAGTTATTCACAATTATGATTGATATTTTTGTGGAAATTTTTTATATTCAGTCACGCTCCGTGATTACATATTTTTTTTAGCAAAGGTTGAAACATTTTCGCCACAATTCGCCATTGCTCAGTCATATGCTGTGGCTATATAGTGGGCAGTCCAGTTTAAACGTAGACGGTATGAAGTTGAAGACAATTATCGTATTGAATGGGTGTCGTGTATTTAGATTTATGAAGATTATATTGGAAAAAATAATTTAATGCCACGAACATTTTGATCGGGCCAATTTTCACTAATACCCGACTTATTCACGCACCGATATTTATAAGCTCTGCCACAAATACCAAACGGTCGCACACAAGTATAAATACGTATCCCGCCTCGCCAGTTAACCATTGACAGCTCGCCGGGCAGAGTTAAGATTGGTACTTTTCGAATTTGTGACATGCCAAGCGTAATGTGGTAAAATGTTAAATTATTTATATACAGGGTTATCTGGAAAACATTAATAACCTCGCAGGACTATACTCCTGTCTTGATTATGAGTCGAAAATGTTCAAGCTATCGTGACCTAATAGCAATAGTTAAGGAGATATGCGACATCAAAGTTTGCATTTTTTTTTCAATATTTCCGACAAATTTTTTGTAAAACGTTGGATTATCATTACAGTAACTTATATCGAGTATGAAAAATTCATTCCCTTTAATACAAGTCAAATAAAAAAATTAAAACCTTCGAACTCCAATTGGAAAACATTCCAATTAGAATTTTTCAGGGTTTTAATCATTTTATTTAACTTGTATTAAAACAAATGAATTTTTCGTAATCGATATTAGTTACTGTAATGATAGTCCAACGTTTTACAAAAAATAAGTCAGAAATATTGAAAAAAAAATGCAAACTACGGTGTCACATATCTCAATAACTATTAATATTAGGTCATGATAGCTTGAACATTTTCGACTCATAATCAAGGCAGGAGTATAGTCCTGCGATGTTATTAAAGTTTTACAAATAACCCTGTATATACCAAGAACTCACATTGTAGGCAGCGCCGTTGCGTCTTCTCCGACGAGATAAAGCTGCTGACGAGCAGCATCTACACGTACTCCGCGTGCACGCGCCAGTGCCGCATGAAGCTGGCCCGCCAGCACTGCGGCTGCGTGCCGCCCTTCTACCCGCTCATTGGTAAGGGCCGAATCGGTATTATTATCACTTTTATAAAAACATTTTTTTAAGTATCGCAAAGCACAAAATTACGTTTTTTAAAGGGGCGCCAAAAGGCACCTATCCTTTCAGGTCTGCCGTAGAAGTTGTTACCCTCGTTTATTTTCATCGTGCGACAAACGAGAAAATAACGATAAATCAATAATATTATTTTGTCCTGAATAAAAGTATTAATACTGCATATAAAATGTTCACAAACTGACATTTAATGAACTTTCTTTACAAATTAGCGTGGTTAGTTCATTGTTAATATAAACAGAAACACATTGAATTTAAATAATGAATGCAATACTTCAAATAAAAGTAATAATCGATTTCAATGACGCCACTTTATTAACAAATGATTTTCAAAACAAATTGACAGTTTAAATACACACAAAACATTTAGTATATCAGTAAGTGAGCTAGTAATATAGTCGTTTCTTAAGTGACGTGCGCACAGTTTTCATAAAAAAATTGAACTTCTGACGAAACGCACTTTAGTACGAAAAATTTACTTGCCAGCTAAATAAAACTCGCAGACGTAAAGAGAGTGCGAATATATTTAGTTCGGTGAGTTCTCTTACAGATTCATGAAACAAATTTGATGCGCGCGTTAAATAGGAAGAACATTGATGTGAAGTTGTATACACAAGCAGTCGAAGATAATGAAAGCCGCAAGCCGTAGCCATGGTCAACAATCATCATTTCTTCTTCTTCTTCTTCTTCATCAGCCTTCGTCTCTCCACTGCTGGATATAGGCCTCTTCCTTCCCTTTCCATCCTTCCTTGTTGTTTGCTAATCATCATTTATGGGGTATAAAAGCAAAGGTAGCAATATCAAAAAAAAATGCAGTCGTCGATGATCACTAATTTATAATGTACTGAATTCGAGATTTTATAGGGAACAGAGCCTATAAATTTATAAGAAACATGATTTTGGAAGAGATAGATACACAACATGTAGAATTCAGTACATTTTAAATTAGTAATCCTCGGTGACTGCATTCAAAACATTTTTTAATTTTTTTAGATATTGCTGCCTTTGCTTTTAAACCCCACAATTATATTCTTCCCCGATAATCGTGAGACCTATTTCAATACTGGTTCTATCCAACAATATGATTAACTCTTGCGATGTCGTCTGCATTATTTGTCTAAGATATCTAGGTGTGTAATTTATACGTCCAAAACTGATGTTCGGCCCGATTCTGAAAATAACAATGTCTGGATCTTTAAGATCTTTATCCCAACACTTAATAGACGATAATAAAAATTAAAAATGTCCAGAGTGGATTTTGTAATTCTACGGCTCAAATACACGGTATTAAAAGATGATATAAGAAGGATTGTTTCTTACAAACGTATTAATTTCTTCATCCACAGCGTCAAGATGAAATATCATGGCTAATCTTGTCATGACCGCGTTTGGCGTTACCGCGTATTCAAATCTTCCCATCTTGACATTTTTTGACAGATATGTCTGGATCTTTAAGATCTTTATCCCAATACTTAATAAATGATAATAATAAAATAATAAACGAGACATAGCTTTACGTCGGTGTTTGTTTCTGTAAGTTTCTGCGTGAGATAGATATAGAGGGAGGGAGAAAGATGTAAATTGTTATCTGTCAAATGTCAAGATGGGAAGATTTGAATACGCGGTCATGACAAGATTAGCCATGATATTTCATCTGGACGCTGTGGATGAAGAAATTAATACGTTTGTAAAAAACAATCTTTCTTATATCATATTTTAATACAGTGTATTTGAGCCGTAGAATTACAAAATCCGCTCAGGATATTTTTAATTTTTATTATCGTCTATTAAGTGTTGGGATAAAGATCTTAAAGATCCAGACATTGTTATTTTCAGAATACGGATGGTTACCGTTAAGGTGATCGGAGAATTAATAAAACTAGTGTATTGCTCAGATAACTTTAGATATTGCAACCTCAGAGAGCTGCGGTGCATCGCGGAGTTCGCGGAGAAGATCACCAACATAGACCGCTGCACGTGCGAGCTGGGCTGCGCCAACACCGTGTACGAAGTGGAGAAGCTCACCGAACAAGAGTGAGTTCTGTCTTTGTGCATTCGTGTATTTTGTTTTAAATACCATAGAACTACCTTAAATTGTGAAATTACGTCTTAACAATAAAAAATTTAATTAAAAAATTCTAATTAAATTATATGAATGAATAATTTTTAAGCAAGTGAGGGGATTAGAAGTAAAAGCTCCGCTATCTATTATACGAAATTTAAATAAACGATTTGTAATTGATTTAAAGTCAGAGCGGAGATTTTATGATTTATGAGAAAATTATGATTTTGATAAAATGCTTCTAAAACACACAATCATGTTTTGAAAAACAGTTCAAGCCGATTTGCCCGATAATCATATTCACACGTCGCCCTGTAGTCTCGTCATATGCACAGTGGCGCCTTAGTTTTTAATCACCTCAAGTGTTTGAACGGAAGGCTATTTATTACGGACAGTTTTGACAGAACTAATTAATGCAATTGAAAACATTTCACACGCAATTGATGCTCGATTTTTTGGAATTCTTTTGGAATTTTTTATGATTTGTACAATTTTTTTGAGAAATAAATATTATTATAATTCAATATTCTGAATGTCACAAATAAATTAATAAATAAAATAAAAAAATAGCAAAATTTCAATTGTTTTCAAGGACTTACGAAATTGAAAACGAGGATTTTTACCAACGTCGGCCAATATATGTGAGGATAGTCCTGAGCACTAAAATGTCGATGAAAAAATATTTGTCATAACAGTTACTTGTATTTGTTACTTGTCCACCTAGTACGGGTCGGGACAGCTCTAGTTCCAGCTCCAGCGAGGAGGAAACCTCGAGCCCTCTGGAAGCTGAATTCGTATCCTGGCCCATGGTGAGATACAAGAGGGAAGTCCTGTTCGGTTGGGTCGATCTGCTAGGTAACCTTATTCAATTGTATATGTACAGGGTGTCTGAACGAAGGCAGGCACATAGATTATGTTTTTAAATAACTGGTCTAAAGGAGAAACAGTTGGCAATTTTATGTTAGGTACGTTGTATCTAATCCTGGCAATGAAAAAGTTTTTTTTTATGGATTAATTATAAAAATATAAGTAAAATCGAACAATAATTTGAGAGAATCATCAAAATATCTCTACAAATGAAAAAGTTACGAGACTTTAAATTTGCATTGCAAAAATAATTTAGTTTCTTCCGATGATCCAGCGTGTGACGTCACTTGACCTAGAGTCCTAGAGGTATATATTTATATCACTCATGCGTAAGGTAAATCTAAATTATAAAACAAAAATGTATATGGTTGTATTTAAAATAAATGACGAATCGATATTACATTTCTAGATCTATGACGGATTGGTAACATTTGTGTCATTTGAATTTGCACATTTGCAGTGTCCTTCGGCGGCATCGCCGGGCTATTCCTCGGCTTCTCGCTGCTCTCCGGCGTGGAGATCATCTACTACTTCACGCTGCGCGCGTGCTGCATGTTCTACTCGGACAAGCGGCAGCTGGCGCGCTTGCGGGCCGAGTACGCGCGCGTGGCGCCCCCGCCCTACGACCTGTCGCTGCGGCCCTGGTGGCCCGAGCCGCCCACGGCCTCCCTGGACGGGCCCAGCGCCGTGCTGGCGGGCGCAGCGCCAGTGGAGGCGCCGCCGGACCACTCGCGCCCGGTCATCCTGGTGAAGGAAGCGCCGCCGCCCAGCTACTCTCCGCCTCCACATTACACGAGGATATACCTACCCTAACTTTCCTTCAACCTTTGGCGGGTGCGCCTTCTTCTTCTTTTACCTCTTCTTCTGGTTCTGTTGATCTGTTCTGGCAGAAAGCCGCTACTCTTGGAACATCGAGACTCCATCCTAACTCATCTGGTTTTTATTTTATCATTTTTTTTTATTTTTTATTTCTGTCTTTGGCTTAACTTGGTTTTGAATTTGATGTATGTTTCCCTGGTCTTATATTGCTTTTTTTCTTTTCTTTTTTTGTTTCGAGATTTGATTCCTGCTGGCAGTGGTTTTCCGGACTGGCGAGTTCTGTGCGTGTTTGTGATGTCCTTTTATTTTATTTTTTTCCAGTTGGGAGTGTATGTATTTCGTTATACCTTTTATATTCTGTTTTATTTTGCTTTACTTATATTTATGCTTTTGTGATTTACTTGGGATTTTATTTTTATGGATTGATATTTTTTTTGAATAAATTGTTCTGAAAACACACCTCAGAGATAGTGAAGTGATTAGTGTAGTTTCCTCGCCACGTCGCACGAGTGCTTTTGCGTCGGCAGCGACGTAGCGAGGAAACTACTTTAGCATTAAAACAATGCCAACCTGGATGGCGAAAGTGTAGGGGCGATACGGGGGCTTTTGCTCGTAGAACGGCCCTGGGTCTGTGATGGGTCTCACTTCACTGTCCCTCCATCACTTGATTTAATATATAAGTTTAGTAGGTACTCTTACTCTTTGTATATATTTTTGTGTGTAATTTTCTTTTTCTAATAAAGACGTGGGTCACTATGAGACGGACAATGAATGGTTTTTGTTTCAGCGGCCGTGCTGCCTCGCACCTATTTGTACGACCGATGCGGGGCAGAACGGTCTTGCTAAGTGGCATTAAAATGTCAACCAGGCGAGGAAGTTGCAGTACCGAATGGAAGCTTTTGCTCATAAAACGGTCCGGTTAAGCGGTGGGTATTATTCACTATCCCTCCATCTTTAAAGCGGTCTTACAGAAAGGCGACGATCAGGTGGGATTACGTTAGCTGCAATGTAAAGGATTCCGGAGTTGTCCATCCAGTTCACATGATCTCTCCAGAATCTTATTTTTGCTCTGCTCCATCGCGCAATATATTCGGTGCCACAGGTCTGTCATATTTAATGGCGGATGCTTTTTTGATTTTTGTACTTACTTCCCACATAACGACCATGTCGTATAACAACCGCTCATACTTACGACCGTTACGGCTTACAAACGCGCGCATTTAAGAATCATCAAATCTCCGCGATGCGTTGTCATTAGCAGAGAAGAGACACTTAATGTAATACGGTGTGTCATGTCGTCTACCTCTAGCGTCAAGTAAGCGACCATCAAACTATGTTGATGAAGTCAAGGAGGTCCCCCATCCCCTCCTTCAGTTTATTTACAGTGTTAACTATTTTCAGCCAGAGAGTCAGTGTTTACTGTATCGTACGCCGTTCACAAATTTTGACAACAACGTTAATTAAAATAAAGTGAAATAGTGAGAAGTTCGTTTACCGATCAATTCGGTCTTTGCAACCAAGTTGGTGGAATGAAACCTAGTCCTGTAATGATAGTTCAACGTTTTCAATGTTATTATTAGAGCTTATTGATGTTTTCCAAATAACCCTGTGTACTGCGGCCTAGAAATTAGCGAAGGGAAAAACTTCATTTCAAAATGAAGACTACAACACACACACGTTCACCAGTTTGAAGACTACAAAGTGTACACTACAATTGTAGTAAAAACTACTTGAAGTGAAGCAATTGTAGTACTACGAAATGAAGTGAAGTAAATGAAGTGAAGTAATGAAGTAATTGTAGTATTAATGAAGTGAAGTAATGAAATGAAGTAATTGTAGTATTAATGAAGTGAAGTAATGAAATGAAGTAATTGTAGTATTAATGAAGTGAAGTAATGAAATGAAGTAATAGTGAAGTAAATTTTTAAATGAAATGAAGTATTTTTTTCCCAAATAAAAATTTAGCGAGCTAAAAAAAAAAATGACGATATTTTAACATTTGGCGACCTAAAAAAAAAAAAAAAAGGTCGCCAGACAGATTTCTTCGTTCGATTCCAAAAAATTTTCAAACCATGGGGGGGGGGGGGGTTGTTACAGTTTCCAGAGATTTCTCCGTTTAGCTACATCAACTTCCCGAAAATTTTTTCATAGCTCCCAAAATTTTACAAACCATGGGGGGGGGGGGTTGTTACAGTTTCCAGAGATTTCTCCGTTTAGCTACATCAACTTCCCAAAAATTTCTTCATATATCTACATCAACTTTCCAAAAATTTCACGTAAAAAATACACTATTTAAAATGTGTTTCTCATACTTTCGATAACTTTGAAGTGTATGTACTTTGTAGTGTTCGCTTTGAAATGAAGTGTACTATTTGAAATTTATACTTTCAATAACTTTGGTGTTTGTAGTTTGTAGTGTGCACTACACATCGAAATGTGCGAAGTGTGCACTTCAATGTAGTGTGGTACTACATTGTAGTAGTGAGTACAGAGCGGACCCATCACTACTAGAAATGCTCTACAGTAGACTGGGCAAACCACAGACTCAAGATCTTTAGATACTTTTTTGATACTCTCCTCGGAGAGCCGCGTTTCCAGCGGTTTTTACCTGTATTATGAGATAATTTTATGGATGTGGAGAATTTATATTTATCCAAATATCGGAGAATAATAGAGTAGAAGCCAGCGACCGCCAGACTTCCGCTACAGTATAAAACCTGAAATATTTTTTGTACATGTACACTAAAGTAATTAAGAAGGGTTTGGATATTATGACATTTGAGTTCGGGGAATTTCGGCAGATAACAGTTAATACGGGTACAGAAAAATGAGTAGATACCCAATTAAAACGTAAAAATAAAAATCCTGATTTTTTTTTATATGTTTAACAGATTGCTAGACGTTTTTCACCAGCCATTTCTTCTGCCGTACGTTTTGCAGCTCCATAAATAATCATTTTATTTACGTTATAGAAACAAATATAGATTACATAAATTTTATACGGGCCATTATTTAGCAATATTAGCCGATACCTTATAATTTAATATTTTACTTACACATTTTCATAATATCCAAAACTTCTATATATACTATAGTGCACATCTATAGAAAATATTTCAGGTTCGATACATTAACGCAAGTCTGCGGTCGCTGGCTCCTAGTCTACAAGGAGAATGCAGAAAAAAAATTGTCCAAATCTTTAATTTTTGGGCGATGCTGTTTGCGGTGCGTAGGTATAAGATGGCACCATCCGTTGACCTAAGCGAGTGTCTCCATTAATCTTTCCAATCATTGGCAGTAGACGTCTAAGATAATCGATTGATCATCTGGCAGCGTTTCAAAACGGGCAACCCCTCTGAGACCCCACCAAGCACGCGACGAGACTTTGACGTTTATTGGTGCAATAAATTATCGATTCCTCATCTCCCGCAACAATACGCTACAAAAGTGTTGTTTTTGATGTTGTGCCAGGTGGGAAAGCTCGGAAAAAACGTTAATATTATGTGCTGAATGAGTCACTTTTCTCTTAAGGACTGCATCTTTCCAACATTCATGCTCGAGAACATCAAACATCAAACAACATTCGGCCGTATATTCTGAAATAAGCAATATTGCTATTAATCTATCTTGACAGTTAACATTGTATAACATTGTGATGCCGCCAATTTTGATGTTTTAAGTTTGACAGGTTTGAAATTAATGAATTCATTCAACCAGAAAGCTCTGAAACGTAAACAAGCGTTAAGTTACTTACAGTTATGAATAATGAGCTTTCTGATTGATTGAATTCATTAATTTCAAACCTGTCGAAATTAGAACTTCAAGATTGGCTGCAATACAATGTTATAAAATAGAACAGAAACAGCAATATTTATTTATTTATTTTTTTAACGCCTTTTACGGCTTTTACAAATTATACAAAATATACAATATAAAAAATCACATAAAACAGATATGTAGTTAAAAAGATACAAGTAAAAGGTTACATTTCCAAGTAAAAATCACAAAAGATAGATAGTTATAAAGATTACAGTATATTAAGAGGATAAAGAACATATAATAGATTTAACTAAATTAAAACTATAAGTGAAAAAGAGAAATTTAGACAGGAAAAAGAAAAAGAAAGAAAAATAAAAATTTATTTATCATTTAGTTGAAACATAAAAAAATGTTTCAATTTAGACATATACACAGTTATACTATCAGCAAAAATGTCGACCAACTCCGCATGTTCATTCCCTGACGAGTGTAATCTGTGGATTTACGTATTATTATTGTTATTAATATTGCTTATTTCAGAATACGGTCGAATAAATGTTTATTTAATAAGCAAAAAATACTAAAATCACGACATTATTTTTACGCATTTTGAAAACAATATTGTCGGATGGCACTTATTAATGACACTGCCCATTAGTAGCCCATTGTAGATGGAAATGGATGGATGCGCTTGCAGTCATAACACTGAAGCATAAGGTATAGGTAAACACATAGTTTGAGAAAAAATCCAAATAAACGTGTAATCTCATAATTTTCCAATCACAATTAATTATTACCATATTATTCAGATAATACTATATTCTTACATTCTGTCAGGAGTATGTAATTTCCATTTTATTTTTTAAAATGTATGTCTACTTACAACTCACGCTTCAATGTTCCCACTGCACGCCCCTGCTGCAGGCATAATGAAATGAAAATTCTCAGTACAAAAAAAAACATTTTATTTATCTAATGTCTTATATAAAATACATACTTTTATTATAATCGTTATTTTACAATTAAGTACACATACTAACTAACAAAGAGAATAATCTAGAAAGTTATGAAGGCTTATCAAGGTACGGGAAAATCATATATACACATTCAACACCAATATAATCCTATATTACTCTCGGATTTATCAAAAAATCCGGTATAACCTAATTTTAATACACAAGGCACATAGAGCAATCTTCGCGTAAATGTACAATCGAATGAAACAAAAGTTCCCCGCCTCCAGGGGCGCAGCCGGGCCGAGCCCTGCCAGCCGGCCCCCCGGCCACCCGCCAGGCGCCCTCCCTGGCCACCCTGCCGGCCTCCCCGGCCTCCCCGGGCGCAGCGGCCCGGCCGGCCCGCGGCAGCACCCTCGGCTGCGCGGCGTGACGTTCTCAGGTAACCCGCGAGCTCCGCATCAGTGGTCCGTGGCGTTGGGGTTGGTGTAGCTGAAGCCGCGGAACTGCGCCTGGTCCATGCTGCGGAGGATGTTGTTCTCCACCGGCGTCAGGCGAGCCCGCTCTCCAGTGAACGCCTTGTCGAAGTACTGCGTGTCCAGGGGGTGTCTCTGAAATATAATATCGCTTAATTAGAACTGCACTCGTTACCCAGGGACGCACGATAGACTATGATAGATAGTTTAGAGAAAATAGGCCATTCCCTCCGAGAATGATGACCTACTCTTCGAACCCCGAACTTTTCAAAGAGTTTATTGAGTGTGGGTCTCCCGCTGGGGGACGTCGGGAAGACCGGCCGACTAGGAGTTGCGGAGTAATCTGTACTGCCCCTCTGTGGCCTGTTGTTTCGCGCTGAGGTGAACTCGGGTGGGCGCGACATGAGGGTGATTGCTGCAGATACTACGGCTGCCTTAACGCATTAGGGTACATTGTACACAGTGGCAAATTTTGAACTACAACATGCACTTAACTTATCTGGCTATGTATTTTGTATATTTTGTGTCCGTGAAATTATTATTATTATTATTATTGATAATGGGCAGGCAGCTTAAGCTGATAGGCCCATATCACTGTCTTTCATTTGAATATCCAGCCTATTCTTAAATTGGTTGACACTGGCTGCAGACACAGCGCCCTCAGGCAAACTGTTCCACACATTGACCACTCTATTGCTTAATGCATGCAATGTATGAAATGTAAAATATTTGTAAATAACACTTCTATAACAGTTCTGGGAAAGGGTGAGGTAACTTTCGACTGTTTTTGTGACCCACTAAAGCTCATTATTTTGTACTTTGGTGGCTTAATTCTCAGGAGAGGGCATAGTTTTTATACACGCAATACATCTCAGGAGCCTGCACTCCATAGAGGGCTATACACGCTTATGACTAGAGCGCGCAGTCACATTTATACAAGGGAGACCAAATCAATTCTGCTTTTAATAACATAAGTGCACAGTTAGACCTAAAAAATAATATGAATGAATGCGTGCCAATGAGGGTGGTGGGATATTATGTGCAGAGGAAACGTTTGTCACCAGATCTGAATACTCGGGTTGTTTTCCCATTATTGCACGCTATTCAATAATCTCTTGCCCACATTAGGAAAAATATTACATTTTTCAGGTTAAATTTAACAATTTCTTAAAAATAATATCATAATGTTTTTGATTAGTATTTTCCTGGTATCGATGTCAAAATATGTACCCTTATTTTTTGTACGATTAAAGAAACTATAATTAAATTAATTAAATCGGAGTGCACTTGTTCGAAAATAAGAAGAATGCCAAAAAATATAAATTCATGATAAAATATTGATTTAAAGAATATTTTGCATTCATCGTAAGTTCAACAAGAGTTTGATTACATAATACACCTGCCTGAAATTAACTAAAAATAATTAAATCATTTAATATTTGTAGTATATGTAAACATATATTATGGACGCTTCATTATTATTATTAAGTATATCAAATTATTACCATCAATGTCAGTATTTTTTTATTACTAAGCCACCTGACACATTTTTCCCAGCCATTCGTCCACATTCCGAAATAATCAATATTGTATCTTGACAGTTATGTATAACATTGCAATGCCACCAATTTTGACAGGTTTGAAATTAATGAATTCAATCAATCAGAAAGCTCTAAAACGTTAAGCTATTCATAATTATTAATAATGAGTTTCTAATTGATTGAATTCATTAATTTCAATTAGCAGGCATTTTTCTAATTTGTCAAATATTAAATAAAATAAAAATCTTTCTGCACTGGCCGCTAAAATCGGGTTGATTTGGAATGTACGTTTTGTTGACTTTTTTAAAATATTATAACCGAAATATTATATATATATATATATATTTTTTTAAATAGAGATGCGAACACGGAAAAAGTGTCACATGAATATTTTTACTATTTTCAAACTAAGCTAAACGCTTGTGCTATGAAAATAGGACTAACTTGCTAGTCTGGAGTGAGGTTCGAACCCGCGACCTTTGGATCACGAGGCGAGTGTCCTAACCACAAGACCAACAAGCTATATATATTTTTTGAAATTGAAATAGAAATGAAATTTTTTGATTAACTGCCATATTGATACTAAAAAAAATGAATAAATATTTTTGTGTGCTTAATATTTATCAAATTGGAATATTATTTTTTTAATATTTTTTATCTAGATAATAATTTATTAAAACCTCAAATCGAATCCTTATTTTTGTAAAATAGCTACTTTATAAAATTGAAATTAATGTAAAATTATTATTTTACTAATAACAGAACGCAAAGTAATACTCAAGTATTAGTGAAACACTTGACTTAAGTCTAAAAATAAAACATCGTAAAGTAAGCGAGATTCATCTTATATAATATTTACAAAATATTAGTTTGATGGACAGTCTCGTTATCCGTTAAACGTATTTACGAGCGAGCAGCGCGCGCGGTCGACGCATCTGACGTCACGAAGCCAGGCCGATCAAAGGTGGTCGCGTGCGTGGTGACGTTTTTAGTGATGGGGGGAAGATTAGACGTGGGTAAGGGGAGGAGCGAG
Organism: Agrypnia vestita; assembly: GCA_016648135.1. Taxonomy (NCBI): domain Eukaryota; kingdom Metazoa; phylum Arthropoda; class Insecta; order Trichoptera; family Phryganeidae; genus Agrypnia; species Agrypnia vestita. The sequence continues at coordinate 20,033 of JADDOH010008675.1, read as the reverse complement.
GCAGTGACAGCTCTCACCACTTGCGGCCTGAACGGGGGCTCCAGCTGCCGCCTCTCCAGCTTGTCCCAGTGCAGCTTCCTGAAGAACGGCTGCTCGCAGATGTCTCCGTGAACGCACTCGCTGCCCCCCAGCCGCGTGTGGGCCTGCTTGTCCAGGAGCTGAAACACGAGCACTTCCATCACAGGACTTCTGACTCGGTGACAACCTTACGCCAACAGCAGCGGAAAGTGGAAACAGATCATTATATACAATTTTTTTGAGTATGGGGTAATCATTTATTAAGATAAATTATAGATGCATCACAGAAACGAAGCTTAAAGTATGTATGGAAGTCTTTATTAGGCTTATCAATTACAAATCTATAAAATTTTGAAAGTTGTATGTTATTTAGGTGCCTACCTCATTTTAATTATGCTATTGTGGTTGGTTGATCTTGGGTGGAATTGTGAACGTTACATTGTGTAAAGCGATCACTTGAGCCAGCTTTAAAACAGGTCGTGAGCCCCGTAAATATCCAATAGTCTTCCATACATATTCTCCCGTATAAATAGCTTCGTCTCAGTGAGAAAACTATAATTTATCACAATTAAAGATGGTTTGCCCGCTTCCAAACATTCTATTTTTCAAAGAAATAAAATGTGCTATCCTTCGAAAATGATATACCAATATATTATTTCACATTTGTAGCTATCAACCAATGATCGTATCAATCAAAGTGTCCATCTAAGGTGTGTGCGGAAACACTTCTGTTAAGAATTGTCCGCACACATGTTTCCATCCTTCACACACTTTGTCTCGAAGAGAGGAACCTATCACCAGATTTCTAATTTGGGAAAGCGTACACATAAATAACATGACGATTTTCTATGATAGATTCGTCTAAAGCTGTAAAACGTAAATAAACGTTAATTTATTTGCAAATTTTGAATAAACGTAAACATTTATTTACGTTTTAGAGCTTTCTGATTGGTCGAAATCAAATTTAATTTTCCTAAATTATCATTTTTTTTAAATAATTTAGAAAACCAAATAACAAAAGACGTTATTCATTTTGATATTTATAAAACACCTTGACGATGGAAAGGTTTTTCCGGAACATGAAGGTGTAATAAATGAATATATATAGATTAAAACAAATAATAAAAATAACTATGAATAGAACACAACGTTGTTTACTTCACACAATGACAGTTTAATTAAATAAATTAATTAAAACGTTTTCGATGCTTACTGCATCATCTTCAGTAATATACTAACTTAAGACTAGAAGACATTTTATCTACTACATAGGGGCGGGAGTTGTCAGGAGTGGGGGAGGGGCAGGCGGAAAGTGAAAGTGGTTGCTGGGAGGGGCTAGTATGGTAAGAAGGGGGGATGTAATAAGTGGTGTTTGTATGTTTAAGGCCTTATCATTATTTCGATGAATTTCTATATTTTCCAAAATGTCCAATTTCTTTCCTTTTTAACTTAAATGAAAATATATATACATTAACTTGATTTTTTTATTTGAACTACGCATGAATGTGCGTATTAGCGCACTTGTCTCTTTTTTCTTGCATAGATAAGTTGACGGGGAACAGCACACACGTGAGAAAATTAGAGGGAAAGTTGCTATCAACTGTGTATTGCAATGAATCCCTAAAACTTTTAGATAACACACGCTAGGTGACGCCATCTATCTATTTTTATTAAATCTCTAATATCTTCGAAACAACTAACGTTTTATTTATTAAATTAAAATAAAATAAATTACCATATTCAACACTTGCAAAGCCTCTTGAGACAGGAATCGCGGATAGCTGGGCAGTTCGTTGCAAATGGACCAGAACAGCTCGTCCTCGTCGCACCCGCTGAAAGGACTCTGCCCTATGAGCATCTCGTAAAGGAGAACACCGAACGACCACCAGTCCACCGCCTGGTTGTATTTCTGGCCTTTGATTATCTGTAAAGAAAAGTAAATGAAACTTTAAGAAAAACCAGTAAATCAAAAAATAAAATTGAAGACATGCTTTTATACGCTTTCTTTGCATACATTCGTAATCGATTTTATAACTTCACCCATGCAGTAACACATTTAAAGTTTAAAACAAATTTTTGAATGTTGTTCAGCTGTTTGTGCGCATCTTTCTTGTGAGTGACGTGATTATTAATTTTAATCGAAATAATAACCAAATCTTATCGAAAGTGATTTAATAATGTATATAGTCGCCCACTTTACGTAAATGTTGAAAGTTTCAGAGCTCTAACTAGTCGGGAAGTTGGTGAAAAATCAATTATAACATTCCACCACATCTAACAGACTCGCAGTTAATAAAAGCATGTAATGACATAAGTCAACAAAATAATATGAAAAGTCGGGTGCTTGTAAATTATGTACGCGCGTTAGAAGTTATACTTCTTTGACACACACAGAATAAACAGCACATCGTTTCTTAACGCCACAATACAATGAAATTTAGAACTAAATATTTGAACGTAAGAAAGCGCGAAACGAAAAAAACCCAGCGAAAGTATGTGAGAACTAAGAAGGTATCCGCAGATTACAGATACCTGTTGTACGTCGGCAAACAGACGAACATCATTCAACGCAGTGGCGACATCTATCGAGCTTCGCAGATACAGAAATTATAAACCATCGGGAAGATTTCGCTAGATGGCGGCGGTAATAAAACGAAAAACAGATTTTTATCAAATAAACTCACGGTGTGAAAACTTCCGTCGCACGATGCGCACTAAAGTTCCACCTAAAACGCGCCGAAAGAAGTATAACTTCAAATAGTACAGTATAAATGTGTACAATAACATTTGTTTTTTTTATTTAAGAGACCCGAAACACGAAAAATACTTGGAATGATAATAAAATAATTTATGGGCAGAGATGTTGACACCGGGCCAACTCTGTGGTAAAATAAGAAATGGAAAAGTTCAAGGAAACAGACTCACTTCAGGTGCCATGTAGTCCGGAGTTCCGCAGAACGTATCGGCGGTTTTGTCCAAGTATATCTGGAGCTTGCACATGCCAAAGTCCGCTATCCGCACGTGGCCCTCGAAGTCCAGCAGAATATTGTCCAACTTCAGGTCCCTGAAAGAGAGAGACAAAACAGCGACGATGATTCCAAAGCTTTGCAGACACTACGTCATTTTAAATAGCTAAATAAAGATGAATATTTTGAGTTTGTTCAAATCTTTCAGAACAGTGCTGGATTTATGTCACAGAGACATTATTAATCAATTAGTGTATATTATAGATATCTCACAGAGACGAAACTGTATTAATTATGGGAAAGTAGGTATAGAAGTCATTTGGGTGTACACAAAATGGCGAATGTTACAATTGTGTAAAGTGATCACTTAAGCCAACCATAAAAAGACAGGTCATAAGTCCTGTGTACACCCAAATGACTTCTATACCTACTTTCCCATAATTAATACAGTTTCGTCTCTGTGAGATATCTATAATATACACTAATTAAATAAAGATGAAGTAACAAAAAAGACTCGCGAAACATTCTAGCCATCATTTTGTTTTATCTTCAGCTCTTACTCACTATTCAATCGAAACTTTAATCAGAAATTTATATTTGTAAAGCAAGGGTGAAAATATTCCTCTCTGCGTGGAATTAATGAAATCACCTGCAACGTTCCATTTATCCTCTATGAGTGTAGCCAATGGGAATATGGTTTACGTGTGCTCCAAAATACGCAATTCTTAGAATGCAAACGCTTCGGATTTACTTAGCAGTAAAGTAATACCGGTAGCAGCTTATTGGAATGCTGCACACGTGTCTGATTAGTCACGACTAATCAGACAAAAAATTAATTAAATCGAATTAATCAAATTTAAAAAAAAAATCAAAACCATGAATATTTTGAAGAAAGCGTCCCTACCTACACTCCTAATTAAATGGATTTTACAATAGTATGAACCTTAAAATGATGACTATAGACATAGACACCTACCATTTTTTTACAATAATGGTAGGTGTAGGTACTTATTTTAACAATAATATGATTTTACAATCATCTGTTTTGTGTCAATTCGGGTTAATTTCGGGATTTTTTTATAATCGATATAAGTTACTGTAATGATAGTTAAAAATTTTGCAAAAAATAAGTTAGAAATATTGGAAAAAAAATGCAAACTTTGATATTGCATATCTCCACAACTATTGATCATGGTTGCGTGAACATTTTAGACTCATTTTCAAGACAGGAATATTTGGGAATTGAAAAATAAAATGCACAATCATAAGGGATATTTTGATTTTAAGAAAATCTGCACAAAACTCTGTAATTTATATATCTGGCATAAATTCTTTGAATTAATTAATTCGAAAACCTGAGTTGATATTTATAATATTTTCGAAAACAGAGTCAGCTTTGGATAAATAAATAAATAAATTTTGTATTCATGATATAAAATTAAACTTAAGTCAAATAAACATACTTTTATTCCATTTTGCTTATCATTTTTTTATTTTTAAATTACCCCGAATTGACAATAAGCAGACGAATTATTACATAATTACGTAAGACTTTAAAAAAAATGACAATATTACTTTACACGTACGTGCATAATGCGTTGGTAGTCATAATTAGTGATGATCTAAACTTTTACTTTAACTGATTAACAATAACCGTTATTTGAGATTGATTGGTAACTGATATTAAACTTTTGTATAGTGTACCGATATTTGCCCATCTAATCACAAAAAATCCATTACCAGTTTTACACATAATAATACTACAATGAAGACAATATTGATAGTATTGTCAACATTTGCACAATTACCCAACTGTAGATTACAGGTAGAAGTTTATTTACGCACTCATAAATCTGTATCATTTCATGTATGCCAACGTACACATAATTTTTTCACTTCTTTTGCATTTTTTTTTTTACAAAAAGTATGCTTGTTCTTTTATCTGCAATTGTATGAAATGTATGTACTTGTTTTCTGAACATATTTATAACATCTAAGCAATTCATTAACTGTACATAAAGTACAGATGTGTTTTGTTGTATAGTTGCTCATCTCAGCACAGGTTCATTCTGGTGTCATGAGTGGTTCACTTCCTTACAATAGATATGTATTTGAGTTCGCACTAAATAAATAAATATACAAAATAATATAAATCAACGATCCAATCAGATACAAACCTCAAATATGGGCTATTATGTAACTGGTTAAAATAACGGTTTTGACCATCACTAGTCATAAACACTTTAAAATTTAGAATCAATAATCGGGAACTAGGGATGGGTCGTCGACGTATTTACCGTCGACGAAACGAGACCGTCCACGTCCGTTCATCGACGAGACGATCAACTAGTTGAATTCGTCAACTAGTTGACGCGTCAACTTCGTTACGCGGACGTTCTATCTAAACATCAGGACGATGGTCAACTGTCTACGGTTCGACGCGACGCTGCGCGACGGCTCAACCGTTGGCTATTTTTATTACGTTAATTTTTAAAATTTAAAGAAGTTCGAAGGAATATAGTTTCGGGGAAAGTAACACCGCTACTTGTGCTTATATGTAAAAAGAAATATTTTATTATTTATTTAAACAAAGCCTATAATGTGCGTAAACACGCACATTATAGGCTTTTACATATTGTTTTATATACTTCTTTTTTATATACAATAAAGAAAGAAGTAGGTATGCACAACAATGTCAGGTGTAAGCAGTAAAATAATAGTTCAATAAAAAATAAAATAATGAAACAGAATTGTTTTATTTTATACAGCGCAAAATTGGGAATTCACCGAAATGTCGCACGTGCACGTCGCACAAATCAAGTAAAAAATAATAGATAATAGCTTATTAAGTCTATCTCACCCGACGCATGCATTCAAATTTCAAGTTTCTGTCATAGTTCGTGTACACAGATCTATGGTCGTGTACTTTAGAGTTGAAATGAAATTACCCGTCGAGCCGTCTATGGCATCTACAAGCCGACAGCGAGAGATGAGACGATGAGAGATGAGAGGAGACGTTTTGTCTTGCTCTCGCTCGTTGCTTTGCATTGCGTTAATCTCGAATCGTCCACCGACCACGGCGTCCGCTGTACACCGTCTACGAATTCAACTAGTCCATGCGATAAACGTAAACCGTCGACGCGTCGACGCAACGTCAACGGTTGATTTCAACTAGTCCGTCCATTCAACGCCCATCCCTATCGGGAACTGTCAACATTCCACTTCGTCATGTTCAATAAATTTTCTGAGATACAGATTGAGCAGTGAATCACGAATTTGTCAGATAAACGGACCGCAGGGTCATAAAAACGCTGCGCAAAAAACTGCGAATTTTTTAACTCGAGTCATCGGCTAATTAGAGACGGCTGTCAGTCAGACGCGTGATTAAGCAGATGGCCGGCCGCCAAGCCGAGGTGCGAACTAATGGGTTACCTGTACACAATGCCCTTCTTGTGCAGGAACTTGAGGCCAGAGATGATCTCGGCGGCGTAGAATCTGGCCCTCGCCTCGTCGAATCGTCCGGTCTGCTGAATGTGAAACATCAGGTCACCCCCGTTCAAGTACTCCATCACGAAGAACAGGTGGGACTGGTGAAATAATATCGGAACAAATATTAGAGAAGATGACGCGTGACATGCGAGCTATTCTGTGTTTATTTATTCTGTCGGTGGATTATAGAAAATTTAATATTTCACTAAGCTTGACAGTATTTCAGCCAGCGTTGCGTTATTGCAAAAATATGAGAATATTACTTGGAATTTTGCAGTACATAGTGAGTACGTCATTTACGTGAGATGGATCTTTCATGTTAATTAGCGAAGGGAAAAACTTCATTTCAAAATGAAGACTACAACACACACACGTTCACCAGTTTGAAGACTACAAAGTGTACACTACAATTGTAGTACTACGAAATGAAGTGAAGTAATGAAGTAATTGTAGTATTAATGAAGTGAAGTAATGAAATGAAGTAATTGTAGTATTAATGAAGTGAAGTAATGTAATGAAGTAAGTGTAGGTATTAATGAAGTGAGAGTAATGAAATGAAGTAATTGAGTAGTAATTGTAGTATTAATGAACGTGAGTAAGTAATGAAGTAATTTAGTATTAATGAAGTGAAGTAATTGAAATGAAGTATGGTAATGAAGTAGAAGTAATAGTGAAGTAAATAAAAAATTAGCGAGTAAAAAAAAAAAAAAAAGGTGTCCAACGCAAAAAGTATTAATAAATATTAAGACAGAACAAAAAGAATTTTTCTGCCAAAAGTAACATTTGGCGACCTAAAAAAATTAAAATCGCCAGACAGATTTCTTCGTTCGATTCCAAAAAATTTTCAAACCATGGGGGGGGGGGGTTGTTACAGTTTCCAAAGATTTCTCCATTTAGCTACATCAACTTTCCAAAAATTTTACGTAAAAAATACACTATTTCAAATGTGTTTCTCATACTTTCGATAACTTTGAAGTGTATGTACTTTGTAGTGGTGTTTGTAGTTTGTAGTGTGCACTACACATCAAAATGTGCGAAGTGTGCACTTCAATGTAGTGTAGTACTACATTGTAGTAGTGAGTACAGAGCGGACCCATCACTAATGTTAATACAGTTAACCTTGGACTGTGAACTAAATCGTTCCGAAAACGTGTTCATAATCCAAAGCTTCACAAACCAAATATATTCATATGAAAAAGATTAATATAAAGTATCATCATTTTGTTATATTATTTAAAAAAATTACAATCTGTAAGATGACTTTCACTGTCACTATCGGAATCAATGCTGGCTCGCAGATTTATTTTTTTCGAACATTAACAGGGAGCCTATCCAATGACATGAAATTTTGCCTTCGTTTGAGGATGTTGCAGAAATGTGACATTGCACTATCGTTAAACAGATTCACCGCTCGTCCTGCTGCAGCCTTAATCGGGTGGTGATTTTCTACACAATTTTGCTCGCTTGTGGTCACATGACGCCCGGCAAACGAAGCGTTTGCTCGTATAGTAGACCTCGCTCGTTCGCCGAGTCAAAATTTATTATATTTTTGCTTTTCCTGCAAAACATTCGCAGACTAAGGTATTCTCGATCCAAGGTTTTACTGTTCTGTGCATGTTAAAGTTTATAAAACCGTAAACTTCCCGGGAAAAGGGCGACTTGTTGCGTCATTCCCGAGTAGTTGGAGATGAAAAACGTATTTTCTCAAGAAAACATTTGACATCAAGCTACGCAAAATGTCGACGGATGTAAAAGCGCGCAAGACATCTTACCTTGACTTCAATACGAGACGGGCTCGAGCGCTTATTTATTAAAATACCTACACTAAGTAAATGGATTAATCTAAAAGTAGCATCAGGTAACTGGCTCCATATATTCTCATAGACATATAATTTTATTGTTTTGTTGTTTAAATTGTCCAACTAGAATAATAAAAATATGAATTTGAGTAGTTCCTTTCTCTCACATCGAGAGTAGAAACAGAGACTACATCTCTTATCTCAGTACTGTTTTAATTATTACTATTGTTATTTTTTTATTTTTTTTAATTTAAAATATGATAGAGACCTGAAAAATCTGTAGATAACATTTTACATAATAATTCGATATAATAGTATAATAATAATGACACAAAGTCATTTTTTATATTTGGCTGAGTTCTCCTAAGATAACAACTCATTTTAGCATCCTGGATTCTTAAACTCACTCTTTCCGTAACAATCCATATGTGAGTATGAAGTGAGCTTATATTAAAATGTTCCCAATCAGTTTGATCGTAATACAACTCCAGGATTTCCTTATTACACTATAAAATCGAAGTAATACCACTAGCAGCCCCGATAGTTCTGTCTATTTCACTTTAATGCCTTCTGTCGCTAAAGAATTCCACTCTGAGGTAAGTATTTACTTTAGCACGCTCTTCGGATTTTGATCTGCTTCAAATTTTGCACTTGTCAACAACTATTGTCATTATTTTTGCAATGCTAATCTTCATCAATATCTGAGCAAACTCTTTATTTTCTTATTCTTGCGCGGGCGACAGCCTCACCACGTTTTGCATTCGCGAAGTGTAAAGATTCAATTGCCACGTCACCCACTCTTACTATAATCAATGCTGCCAATGTATTGAGTAGATACATTCTGCGGGTAGTTAATGAAACGGAGCGTCATGCTAATCCAGCTGTACAGAACAATCAAAATACGGTTTATCGGACACATTCCCGCGGCCATTATTATTTTACGAAAGCTCGCCGCTCACCCGCGAGACGAATTCGCGCAGAAATAATTCGTATCCAATATCAATCCTTCTCCGTGGATCACGTACTGTATCCAATCAAACGTTAACTGGGACAGACCGCATATCCGAATGTGACGTCTACAGTGTCTTTCGTTTTTCCGAGTGTGTATAATAAATTTATAAAAACATGTCTCATTATTTTTAAGGAAAAATCATATCCCTCAATCATTGTACATTAAGATGTCTTATCATTCTCTCAAATGCTTTTCCATTTTGTTATTTATTTGGTAAAGAAGTTTGCAATGCCCGACAATTACTTATGGGTACAACACTACATCACATTATATTACATAAAGCGTCGCGACCTCACTGTAAATGCGTTTGTGCGCAGATTAGTTAAACCGAATTCTTGCAGTGGTCATACTATACCTCGCCTCGAGTGTAGTGTAAGTATGCTTGATAAAGAAGGACAGTAGTGTTAACAAAATGTTACTTAAGTTAGTATATAACCACTTACTGAAATTATTAGTATACCGGTTTCGAGACCCAGGTTTCTTCAGGACGTCTCGTCAGGACAACCACTACACTAGCACGTAAATACTGCTACCCATCACAAGTATAGTATTATTCACCTACTAATAGTAATGTTAGCCAGTGTTTGTAATGCCTAGAAGCTTACCTCGGTCTGAAACGTGCAGAAAAGGTGGCACAGGTAGGGATGCTTTGTCCCCAGCGCCAGAACCTTCCTCTCTATGAGCGTGCACTCCACGTCGTCGTCTTCCAGCACCACGTCCTTCTTCAGGCACTTGATGGCGTAATAGTACTCCGTGTTCTTCAGTTCAGCCAAGAGAACCTGTCAAATGGAAAAGTTTAAAAAAATTAAATATTCCCAACACTGATCGTTGTCTTCGGGGTAAATAGTACGGAAAATGTTCTTATTTATAAACTAACCATTTACCCGTGAAAAATCACGGGAAATACTGATAATTAATAAAGACTCTTACGTGACCGCGCGCTGATTGCGTGTCACACTCTCATTATCAAAGTTCTAGTTTCAGAAAGTTACAAATTTACGGACCGACAGACAGACAAACAGTCAGACGACGAAATTATTATGTTTTGTTAGATCTACAATATGTAAATACGCAAACAGACGGCGTAAAACAATTTCAATTATGGAAAATCGTCCCGAAAAAAGTAACATTGGTAGTATATTCACATTTTTGATTACGTGGCGATCACGAGATGACAATAACATTTTTGTCCAATCAGATGATCTTTAATCAAATGACTAATAACCAAATAACCAATAAAACAACGACATTAAAAGCTATTTAGGTAGGAAGATATAATTAGAGATGTGTGCAATGTACATTTTGTATTTAAATAATACTTGTTGGTCCATAAATCTTTTGTTTTATGTTGCAACTGCCGATTACTTACATTCGTATTGTACCCAAGCAGTGATTTTAAAAATTTATTTTCTTGGCAAAATTATATTTTGGCATGAGTTATATAATATGTACATATATACAGGGCATAACAGAGCTAGTATACAATGCTTTACAGGTAGATTGCCAAATTTTAGAGTCGAAAATGTTTTAGCAACAGTGTCCTGTTTTGTCTAAATTACAAATCGAAAATTTTCAAGCAGTAATGTCCTAATATCAATAATAATGGGGATAAGCTACATCAAGTTTATATATTTTTTAAATATTTCTGATTCAATCTTCTGTTAAACATGGGTATATACTTTTTAAGTTTCGATTGGAATCGATTCTGTGTCGTTACACCGCTCGGTGAAAAAGTAATTTTAATTTTGTTTTGTTAAAGTGGACTTTAGTGCATCTATAAATATTCTAGTTAGGGAATGCAAAACCGTTCTGTTTTAAAATCCAGATTTTTAAGAACGGATTTTGTTCCAATCCAGATTTTATGGATTAAAATAAAAGCACATGAAAATCGAATCAAATAATTTTTTTAAATTTTTTTGTTATTTGGAATTATTCAAACTCAAACTATTATAATTAAATACCATAATGATGGCGTTATTCTTATTAAAATAATCAGTTTGTGACTCGCGTGCTGAGTAACGTTAATAAAATAATCAACAGGTACAAATTAAAAGAAACTCTGAAGAACAAAAATAAAGACAAATAGACTCCTTGTCAAATTATTAAATATAAACAAAAGTAACAAAACAATATAAATTCACTTAAATCAACATAAAAACAACGTTAAAAAACTATGCCATTTTTGAGACGTAAAATGTGACCTCAAAAATAATAAGGCATCTAAGGTGATGTCGTTTAACCTGCTGCGAATTCGGTTGCACATAATTCCTGCTGCGGAAAAAGCACGCTCTGGTTCAACGCTTGTAGGCGGAATGCACTGAAGATGCCACGACTGGACACTCGCGAGACGCGCGAACAGCAAACTCGCTAGTTTAGATTTTTTGTTAAAATTTCTTATTATTCAAATAATCCGGATTCAATTTTCAAATCCGGATTCGGAGGTCTAGGAAAAATGTGCGGATATCCGGACTTTTCGGATTACGGATAATCCGGATTGCATTCCCTAATTCTAGTGCTCGTTAAGTTCAAAGTGTGGTTTAATGTGAAATGACACTGTGCCACAAACTTACTACGGAATAACGGAATGTTTGTGCTTGTCGGGAAATGATTTTTCAGCGAATTTTCAAAGTTAAAATCGAATGATGAGATATGGAAATCTTTTATACAGGACAAAGAATCATTCGTGATATAACTGTAGCAAAAATAAACGATTGCAACTCTTCTTAGTTTTTTCTACGCGCCAATTATTTGTTTTATTTCATGTGTTTAAACAATAATGAATGAGATCTTTTACGATCTTTCTTGCTGATAATCTTTTTTTAGTAATATTACTTTATGCAATTTTTTTCCTGTTATATACAAATTGTTATGCAACGCTGTGTTATAAAACAAATATTAATTTTTTTCGTTTTGTACTCAATAATAAAATAGTTTCGGTAAGAGAAAACAGCACGAAATATCTTCTAGGATTAATAGAAAAAAAACTACGTTCCACTCGGAGGAGGGGGGGGGGTGGTTCAAGGCAGAAGTCACTTTAGGGGGGTACATTGGGGGAGGGAGGGGTTCAAAAGAGTCCAAAATGGAACCACGCGGTTTATGGACGTTCCCTTACTTTAACGATAATGCAACAACGTTTTACAGAAAATAAGTCTAAAACATTGTAAATAAAATTGCAAACTTTGAAGTTGCTTATCTCCATAACTATTAGGTATAGATATTAGGACATGTTGCTTCAAATTTTTTGACTAATTATTTAGCTAGGAATCTATCTGTTAAGTACTATGGACTAGTTCTGATACACCTGTATATAAAATGAGTAGCCAAAATTAATAATCTCATGTTATGTTTAAAGATTCTATATTATATGTACTTGGAAGGAAATATGGATATTAACAAATTTAAAAAAAAATGTTAGAAAAGGTTGCCTAGCATTGTAATTTGCATTGTTTGGTACTAAGTATGTTTTATACTTAAATGTACGTACCGTACCTAAAGATAGGTATTGAATTCAAGTAAATGTGAAAGGACATACCTATGGCATCTTTACAAGTTCATGAACATACACGTGTTGTGACATTGCAGTCATATGAATTTCAAAAAAGTGATACGGTTACTAAATTAATTATGTCACCGTGGTAACGAGTCTGACACATCTGTTTGATCACTTTTTCGTCAAATATTTTTCCGAGATCTTTAGTACATTTTTGAGGAGGGAGGACCCAAGCTAAGATGAAAAAATACTATTTTAAAATAGCCAAAGGTTGTAAATGAAAGATATTGAAAAAGTTTGAAAGATAACTTAAATATTATTAAAAGTCACCATGAAGTTACTTAGAAGGGCATGGAAAGATGCATGTTGGGAATCACAAGTGACAAAACGTGTGATAGATAACAATAAGATAGAGTATTATAGTATTTATATATAGTATACGATACTATATTATAGTATTATAGTATAGTATACGCTAAAAAATGGCAACGGGTAAGCCACATCGCATAGGAAAATCGTTGTACAAACGTAGTCATCTAATGATACGCGAGGGGAATCAAGGGGACGATGGCCGTCCTAAAACTGAACTGACGAAATCAAACTTGGCTGAAATATTTTTTTTCTTATTATTAACACTGGACAGAGAAAATTGAAATATTTGGGAGGGCTATCCCTGGATGGAAAACAGATGAGTGTGACGATGATTTGTATGAAGAAAATGTAGGTATAATATTTTACCACTGTTCTCAGATAGTCATTTTAAAAATATAGGTATTATGCAGGGTGTCTCATAGCTAGTAGCAAAAACTTTACAGGTGGATTCCTGCCTTCATAGTGAGTCGAAAATGTTCAAGCAACCATGACCTAATATCAATAGTTATGGAGATATGCAGTATCAAAGTTTGCATTTTTTTTCAAAATTTGATATATTTTTTGGAAAAAGTTGAATTTTCATTACAGCAACATATATTGATGATGAAAAATCAATAAAACTCAAATAAAATGTTTTAAATTAATATAGATAATAATGAAAGTTAAATTAATAAAAATTTATATTGATTATAAAAAAATAATTTAACTCAAAGAAAATTATTAAAACCTTGTAAAAATATTTTTAATTTTTGCAAAGTTTTGATCATTTTATTCAAGTTTTTATTTTAATTTTATTTAATACACGGTACAACGTTATTTTTAATCAATTTTATTAATTATCAAATCAATTAAATAATTTTTTTATTTATTTAATACACAGTACAAAGTTATTTTAAATCAAATGAATTTTTCATAATCAATATAAGTTACTGTAATGATAGTTCAACTTTTTGAAAAATATAAGTCAGAAATATTGAAAAAAAAATGCTAACTTTTATATTGCACATATTTTGCTTTTATATTGACCTTTAGTTTATGTTTGCTTGAACATTTTCGACTCATTATCAAGGCAGGAATCTACCTGCAAAGTTTTTGCTACTAGCCATGAGACATCCTGTATAATATACAACGTCCAGTAAAATTTAGTTAGCTGTGTTTGATTAATTTCACGCATAGCTGGACCTTTTCACGAAAGCTTCAAGTCTCGTTAGTGTATTATTAACATTTGGGTGCTTCAGAAGACGATGCATCAACATTGACGCATGGATATAAATTAGTTCAATGATTTTGTGAAGATTGCGCTTTCGCAATAATATTCAAACATTAAGATTTCCGAATATTTTGAGTTTGTTCAAATCTTTCAGAACAGTGCTGGATTTATGTCATAGAGACATTATTAATCAATTAATGTATATTATAGATATCTCACAGAGACGAAACTTCTGAATTGTAAATACTGGTAAAAAGGAATTTAACAAAAATTGGAAATAATATTTCCTGGCGTATCCTAGTGTAATGCAAGTATTCGGATGAATTTCATTACACACAATAAAGTATATTGCTCTCAAAATTCCGTAAAAAATTAATGTAGATTTTCTCATTAGCGACATCTGTGGGGATTTAGGGGAATGAAAATGGCTTTGTGCAGGCCGCATGGAAAGGCGGTTACAACTCATATGTTAAAGCTTTCCACGCAATTTGAACATATATACAACTTCCAAAAAATGAATAAGCATGGGATATTCTATCATGGGTGGAAATGGCGAATGTTACAATTGTGTAAAGTGATCACTTAAGCCAACCATAAAAAGATAGGTCATAAGTCCTATTACACCCAAATGACTTCTATACCTACTTTCCCATAATTAATACAGTTTCGTCTCTGTGAGATATCTATAATATACATTAATTAAGATTTCCATTCTAAAGCCACAAATTTTCCCGAAAAATGGGAAACAAATACAGTATGATAAATCTTTCGTTCTAAGGTAATTAAGTTTCAAAACAATAACGAACTGACCCAACTAGTATCAAGTAGCAGAATATAAATCTCTGTAAATTGCACATCCCTGTGGTATCTACCACAACTGCCCAGCATCATTATACATTTAAAGAAGTGAAATGGTTTAATGAATTACCTGTTAAAATGAGAATTGAAAAAAAATATGAGACCTTCATAAAAAACATTAAAATAAACCCTCATAATTAATTAAATTTCTCTCTTTACTATATTCATTTTAAACTGTTTGCTTATTGTTAGTTTATTTTATACACAATGGTACGATGATAAAAAAATATATGTACCTAAATTTTTTTTATGTATCAAATATGTAAATATATAATGATTTGTATTTAATAAAAAATATAAAAATTGTAAGGGAATTTATGAAAACCCTAACATCGATTCGGTTGTTTTCTCGCATTGAGAAAATGGTACCCAGACGGTAAAAATCACATGGCTAGTGATATCAAAATGTAAGTTGAATATCAGCCATGAATAATATAAATAGGTTAGAGACATTAAATGTTCAAAGGATAATCCCACTCGTTACACATTAGCAGAGAGATCGGCTCACCACTAATACCTACTGGTTCAACTGGTTGGAAGTAGATTTTCCATTTGTATTATTAAAAAAATAAATGACAAAAATATAAAAGATTGTTGCTTGTAATTTTTATTGATTAATTATAGGACAAGACGAAGTTATTATCAAAATCAAAAGCCAATTTTAAATAGCTACTCTTCAGCCAGATTATCGTGTCAAACGACGAGAATTCCGACCACAAACAATGTTTAATACGAAACGACGAGATAATTTATTGTGCCACGAATGTTTAATAAGCCAAGTATATTAAAATCAATATTACATACACAGAGTAGGTAAAATAAGACATTCTCTATTATATTATATTATATATCCGAATCCTGTATATTATTATATTTATTAATACTACGTGAAGGGTAATCCTTGCCATTAAAATATTTTGTATAGAAATTTATTTAAAATAATAAAAAAAAGTTTACTAAAAAAATTCTTCCACTGACAACAGTGTTCGCATTTGTTTTTTTATAGTTTAATTTCCACGAAACTTTGTTTTCCACAATTGTTTTTCGTACAAGCTACAAATATTGCAGTAGCTTAATAAAATCAATATACTTTAAATAAGTAGGTATATAAATTTGACATTAATCCGAAGCCTGAAATGACTGGGCTTTGCATCTGTATCGCATTTATAAAAATAGGTACCAACCTACATAATTCGATTCGAAAAAGCGTAGGAATATGTTCTATTTATTGCGTACAGCTGCAACTACTAATCAAAACAACACACTCGTAGTATTGCGTGAACTAAATTTATTTACAAGTTCTCTATGTCATCGCGGTAGTGAAATAAAGAAATATCTACCTACACTTGTGCAGGCCAGTTATTATACCACATTGAGCAGCTTAGAGCAACGCAGCATTTAATGCAGGCAACATTATAATATTATAAATTATTGTTGAGCCTCTTATTATCTCTGAAAAAATATAGATGAAAACTCATGCAGCTCGTGTACATTAAGACGACATTTTTTAACCTTTAAGAGGACGCGCTGTCGTAAATTTTTACGACAAATTGAATTTTTTACATATTAAAGTTTTCTGGATATATAAGTGCATTAACTCGATTCTATTATTATAAAAAGAGTTTATTATTTTTATTTGTCCTTTTTTTATTTTTTTTATTTTAGGAATCTCAATAGTACCTACAATTTATTATAATGGCATAATGTATTTATCTTACAAATTGGTTGTATTGACAGTTTTTTTTTTTTTTTTTAAATTTAATGGCTTGTCACCCAGTAAAAGGATGTTATTGCCAACAGTTTATTTTGTGTGAACACTTTGATAATAAGTTCATGACTTACGCTCTTTCATATTGCATGTTTTTAATTTATTTAATGTTTTGGATATTTAGCAACTATATCATATAAAAAAAAATTAATAAAATATCACAGAATAAATCATATTATTCCCGACTTAAAAAAATACTACACGCATTTACTCATCGAGCCCTCGTATCAAAAATGTATTATCTGAGATTTAGATCAAACTGAGATGGTGGGCGTCAATGTTTAAATATTATTTTTAATTTTTAGGTGTAACTTTGTTTCATCGCACATGAAGTGATTTTTTTTACAAAAATGGTGTTAATAATAATGATTTCAAAGACGTTACATAATATTATAAATCCTGTTTTTCATATGTATTGAAATCACAATTAGGTATGTGTCATAAAAATATTACAAGTGCTACAAAAACAAAACTTTGTTTTCTTGTTATATACTAAACTAGTAGAAATTATGAAATGATTTTTCATAATTTTAAAGAGAAAATTATTTTTCGAAATTTTTTGATAAAGAATAGTTAATCTAATATGAAGCGCTCTCGCTCAAAGGTTGAACATAATATTACAGGATATAATATATTATATTGTTTAAAAAATAATCCAATTCATCCTGCTTCACAAGATGGCAAAAACTTTTTCATAAATGCTTATTTACAACAGCGCTGGATTTAATATGCATTCACTTGTATTGAAAATGAATAATCGGTGGCACGAGACGGCGCGACGCCTCCGCCCGCCGCCGCCGCGACTCTTGCCCCGGACGATAATGACGTCAGTTTACCTTTCCGAAGCTTCCCTTGCCGAGAACCTTGAGGAAGTAGAAGTCCTCCACCTGGTACTTCTTGAAGCGGGGGATGGTGGTGGCAGGAGGCGTGACCCGGCCCGACCGCTGGAAGGCCGCGTACGCGGTGGACGCCTCTGAAAGTAGACCGAGACTTACCGATATTACACTTACACATACACTTTTGATAAATATGTATCTTTAATAATTGTTAGCTGGTGTAGTAATGTTGCTCCTCTGGTCTGTTTAAAGCAAATAAACTAGAACTTGAATTATTCTGGGTAATTAAATAGGAAGGAAATAAACAGATTTTTTTTATTTTTTTATTTTTACGCTTCAATAGGCCAGGAGGCCCGATTACAGAAGCGAAATACATCACAAAACACCCAGGCTTGAGTAAATCACACAGATTAAATTGTGATCTCACCAGGGATCGAACCCGGAATCCTCGGTGTGAGAAGCCAGTGTCATACCCACTGCGCTACGAGGGCCGTTTTTCTAAACAATTTGAAAACAAAACAGACTGGGCTATAATAATGATTCTAAACTGTTTGTATTGCAATAAAACAGAAGGAAACAACTCGACCGACCGTAATGTGCTGGTTAGTGTAAGAATAATATAAAAATATGTAATATTTTAGTAAAGGGTGATGGGCTTTTTTATGGGGCCTGGTACTGCACACCAATGCACAAGAAATTGGCACCTACCTATTATAAAAAAAAAAAAAAAAAAAAAAAAAAAAAAAAAAAAAAAAAAAAAAAAAAAAAAAAAAAAAAAAAAAAAAAAAACCTACCTATTAGTTGATCTGATCGTAAGTGTCAAAGTTTTATATTCATTAACTGCTAAAAAATTCCAATATAACAAAAATAAATATTAAAATATGACATTGTATAAACAAAAATATAATTTACCCCAACATTTATTCATTTCCCGGAACAGTCAGTATAATAGTAAGATCAGCTAAATAATATAAATGTACCTAATTTCTGTGGCCTTTCTACTATGTAAAATACTTGTTGAGAGAAAATACCTGTCGAAAGAAAAAAACAGTTATCTCTGTTTTTCCACCCTTGTACTTTGGGTTGCCATAATAGTATAATAACGATAATATATAACGAAGGCTTTCAGATGATAAAAAGATGTGGTACCAAAGCGCCCATTATCCTTTACACCAGGATTCAAATCCATGAATCGTTATTGTGTTGTCTAGCTCGAAATTCTAATAGAAAGAAGAAGCAAACTTTTAGTTGGAAGCGAACCTAAAATAATTGAGCAAAGAATGTTATTTTCAGCATTCTACATTGTAATTTAATGTTTATAAGATAGTAATATTAGTCTACTGCCTATTAATTTTCCTAAGGCTGGTGTTCACCTAGTAGAGCGAGCATGGGGCTAGGTATTGGTTGCAAAAATTATATATTAAATATGAATGTATATTGCGTTCATATTTGTTTGTAATATTTGTATGTAATGTTTGTAATACTACCACTAATAACTAATAGTGAATACCTGTCTTGTGCTATTATCGGCTGAATGAAGAATAATATTAAAATATGAATTTTCGCGAAAGTTTATAAAGATCTCTACTACTTCTATCCTATTCACTAATGTCCATCTTCAGATATATTCTTATTGACCAACAGCGAGCAAGTGCACTGGGCGTGTCGTGCGGTCACACTATTTCGATGATTTCTTATAATGTTTAGTCTTGTTGGAGGTTATAATATCAAAATACGTAATTCTCTATGTAACAACGTCAGTCTTTAGCGCTACCAAGACGCAACATTACGCTAGTTTACGCTGTTTTCACAGTCCTAACTCACGGCAGAAATATATTGAATTCTTTATATAATAATAATATTCTGTATCAAAGTGCATTTTTCGAGAACAATTGCACAGTGATCAAAAATTTAAGAATTATTAAAAAATATATTTTCCAATATACTTTATAAATAAATAATTTTAGATATATTATAAAAAAACTTTGCATAAGGGAATTATGTATTTTGATTTATATGCTACTAATATAAAGTAATTATAATATTAATATATAGTAATTTTGATTTATATGCTACCAATATATAGTAATTATTAATTAATGTAAAGCTGAAATTCAAAAATGTAAAAGCATATCATTTCTGACGGGTTATAGCTAGTTTTTAAAATAAAAATCTGATTTAAAGAATGCTGATAACAATAATGATTGCCATTTTT